>OZ023266.1:91762793-91807793 GCA_964006375.1 Tillus elongatus
CAATGGACTATCTCAACACTGTGCCCTTCTCCAGGTACCCCAACTCTCCCACTGGGACTGACCGTGCAATGAGACTAACGGGTGAACTGGCCACAGTGTCTCGGACAAGCTACCAGATCGACAAATACAACAACGCTCCCGGCAACATGAATACTGAGCAGTGCAATGGGCACAAAGGGCGAACCCAACAATGTGCCCTCTCTGGTATCCACGCATCGAACAGGGTGCAATGGTTACCTCGTAACCCTACCTTAGTCTGACGATGTCACTAAAAGCCCCTTTATTTGAATATGATAATTACTTCTCAATTTATAACTTACCCTCGTATAAATAATAAACGTAATCTAACTTACCTATTTCTCAAATTATTTCCTAAAGCTCCTTTATTTGAATATGATAATTACTTCTCAATTTATAACTTAACTTCGTATAAATAATAAACTGATTTTAACTTAGCTATTCTTCACAAATTATTTCATAAAGCCCCTTTATTTGAATAAGATAATTACTTCTCAATTTATAACTTATCTTCGTATAAATAATAAACTGACTTTGAACTCTAGCCACAATTTATTTTTATATGAACTAGTTATTAAATGATTTCCTAAAACCATCCTTAATCAAATACTTATTGAAATTATTTCTCAATGTATAACTTAAAACAATTAAGAACAGGTACAATAAACGAACCAGCCATGTTCAATGAGATGAACTCACCTTAATAAATTTATATATAACGTGCACTGTAAATTTCACTAATATCGAACATATTTGAATGCAGCTCAGGTCATGGTTCACGCACAAATGTGGAGGCATGCTTTACTTCAAACTTGTTCTCAATTTTATAGATAAAGACGGTGTGGATAGTGTGAGGCCCTTGAACCTAAGAGGGCTGCATAATAACCACATACACCCCGCACGTCTATCTTTAAGTAAACAATCTTTAAACGCTCATCGCTTGACACTTTGAACGTGTCTGTTAAATACGTACAGATTATTTTCATAATAAAATGACGTTATGACCAGTGCTAGAAAATACATTCCTTACATTATATATATATATATATATATATATATATATATATATATATATATATATATATATATATATATATATATATATATTATATAAAAAATTTATATAAAAATTGAAATTGACCCCAGGTATGTGTTTTGGGGGGCCGTATTAGCGCTCATTCATTAAAAGATAAATGTATATAGGGTGTTTCACCGGAAACGCGACCGTCTCTTACGTCTAAACGGAAACTTTTAAAATATTTTTTTGGAGTAACGTTATATAGGTCAATAGTAGCTACATTTAAAAAATATTTTTTATTATATAGGGTATTTCAAAAAAGGGTGGCACATCATAATTATGTTTTCTCTTATGGAACGGCCTATATTTGACGGTAATTTTGAATTCTATTACGGTTTTTGACATATTTTGATTTTTCGATGTTTGTGAAGGTTTGAAAGAATATATTTACGTATAACAAAAAATGTTGTAGAAAAATTCTTTTGTAACCTTAAATATTAGGATCATTGCATCACCTAATGCATTTGATAGTTTTGAATAGTTTACAGGGTGCTCAAATTATCCTGGTATTTTATGGGTACAATTAACTTTAATTATCTTCGTTGTTTTAAATAAAGCAGCCTGTATTTTATCTGTTCATCGTGGTGCCATCTTTCTTCTCTTTAAAACTACTATAGTATTTACTATACCGAAATGTTAAGCTTTTGATGTGATGTAAAATTTTGTCAAACGTGTCCTAATTTTTTCTACAATCAATGTTTGTGTGCCATTGCAGGACAAATTCCTTTCACAGGATTTGAAACTTCTTATTTACTTATTTGTAAACTTTAATTTTTTTTTAAGATGCACCATTCCCTAATGCAGTTCACTTAAACCCCTTTTCCTTTAGCCGACAAACAGCGTGTTTAACTGACGATTCTTCGCACCATTCTATAGTCTAATCGCAGCAACCACCCTGTATATAGATAACAATAGTGTACGCGACAGAAAATATTTATTTATTAATTCCTATCTCGCCCCGAACGTTCAGAGTGTTTAACTGACGATTCTTCGCACCATTCTACAGTAGAATCGCAGCAACAGCCCTCTATACAGATAAGAATACTATACGCGACAGGAAATATTTATTTCCTAATTCCTATCTCGCCCCAAACGTTCAGAGTGTTTAACTGACGATTCTTCGCAACATTCTCCAGTCGAATCATAGCCACCACCCTGCATATACATACCGCGACAATATAGCATGCAACCCCGCGTAGCTAAGCTTAAGGTGCACCCAGCTGCATCCTATAGTCATAGGAGAAGCCTACCTAATTAATCCAACAGCAATTCCCCAAAAATGAAGACGATTATAATCTTACGCTGAAAACTATAAATACACGAGTTAAATTCACGTTACAAAATAATCGTAACGTCTCGCCACTAAGTCAAGTGCAAGACTGGATCGTCTAGAATCCGATAATCCAATCTTCCACCTAGACACCCGCCCATATCGCGCGTCCTGGCCGAACAAGCTCGCAAAACTTGCTAGATCGACTCTGGCGAGAGAAGACCAGAATGACGCAACTGGTTCTCTGTTGTCTCTGCTGCTGTCTACCGTATTTATGGAGCGGGCACTGACCCTCCTCTCGCACCGTCGCGATTCGCCGTACGACGCGTAAACAAACAACTCGATCGTTTCGCGGTCCTCGATATCTATAAACATTTATACCAAACAAATTTTGACGGAGTTTTATTTAACACGAATTTCGCAAATTAAATAAGCATATTAGGAATGCCTGTTTTATACCAAATGACTTTTCATGCCATTTTCTTATACGTGAATTGAATAAATTAATTAGGCCAATTGAAAATGCCTGCTTCATTAAAAATTTGAAACTTAAACTACACTGCAGTGACAGTAGGATTCTAGACGTACGAAACATCCTGTATTTGATTGATTGTAGAGAAAATTAGGACAAGATTGGCAAAATTTTACTTCACGTGAAAACTTTAACATTTAGGTATATACAATTCCATAGTAGTTTTAAAGAGAATCAAAATAGCAACATGACGAATAAATAAAATACAGGGTGTTGTATTTAAACTAACTAGGACAATTTGAGTTAAATGTGCCCATAAAATACCAGCATAATTTCAGCACACTGTAAATTATTCAAAACTGCCAAATGCGTTAGGTGACATAGCAATGATCCTAATATTCCAGGTTACAAAAGAATTTTTCTACAACATTTTTTGTTGTACGTAAACATATTTTTTTCAAACCTTCACAAACATCCAACAATCAAAATATCTCAAAAACTGTAATAAATAGGGAACCCTCATAGAATTCAACATTGCCGTCAAATATAGGCCTTCCATAAGGAAAAACATAACTTTGATGTGCCACCCATATTTGGAACATCCTTTATACTAAAAAAATATTTTTAAAATGTAGATACTATTGACCTACATAACGTTACTCCGAAAAATATTTTAAAAGTGTGTCGTTTAGACGTAAGAGACCGTCCCGTTACCGGTGAAAGACCCTGTATAATGAAGAGATAAATAATAATTAGAAAAGAAGGTATCTGCTGCATAAACAGTCCACGTTCACTGTAAAGTACCCCTAGGGTGATAAGTCGATCATTAGTGCTTTGGCACGTGTGCTTTTTCTGCGAACGTGGCAACATGTGGCTCGCTAATCACTTAGCTAGATTACGTTTTCTAAAAACACCCACTATTAAGATTTCTCTATTGATTACTTTCTAATGATAAAAAGTAATCAATACAAGTAACTTGTCCAAGCAAATAGCATACTGATTGATTTAGGTAAGTTAGGTTTAAAATAGCACTAGAAATCTACACTGTGATGATAAAGTTTGGAAAATAATTCATAAATCCGTTATTCAATTTTTTTCAAGAGAACTTTTCAATTGCCAACTTATGACGTAATAATTACATTTATGACGTCACTTACTTCTGAGTGATCACGTCATTATACGTTTCTTTTTTTTTAAGAAAACCATATTTTTTGCCGTTTTTCCATAGACCTGCTTACTACTTAAATGACGATGAAAAAAATTGGTACCAGAGATAACAATTTATCGGACTTTCACCGCAGTATGGATTTGGAATTCAGTGAATAAAGACAATAATGTTAAATCGTTAATTAAATTCAATTATCACCTACCATTTAAATTAATTAATAATCTTGGTAGGTACAGTGTAAAAGGGCTAAAAGTAATCATATCTAATTCAAATTTAACAAAAATGGCACAATAAACCGACAGGGGAACACAAGAAATATTAATGATAATTGGATATGGCGGCAGGCTTTAAAGTCGTCAGGAAGCATCCGAATTATTTAACCAACAACATCCTTATAGAACGTCAATTGCAAGGGCTACAGTTAGTAAACTGGTTGCCAAATTCACAGAAAAGGGATTTGCCTCGACAAGGTCGACCTCGAGTAAGCGAAGACGTCAGATTGGATATATTACTTGAACCTGAAGAAAATCGTCACCAATGTTTAGTGGTAAAATTATTCAAAGAAGAGAAGTATCATCCTTGCAAAGTGCAATTGATACACAAGTTAAACGATGATGATTTGACTGCCGCTTACAGTTTTGTCAACAATTAATTTTACGCTGCGATGAAGATCCCATTTTTCTTAATAACATTCTCTTTTCTAATAAAGCCACTTTTTGCCTGAATGGGACACTAAATCGTCACAACTCAAGATATCGGTTACGCTAAAATCCTCATTGGACTCAAGACTCCCACAGTTAACGTCATGGTAAAGTGAATGTACGCATGGGAATAATGAGACGGCGTTTCATAAAACCTTGCTTTTTTTAAGAAAATCTTACAGCAGCACGTTACCTAAATTTCGTTCCTTTGGACTTAGTACTAGCTATAGCAGTAAATTTTTCCAAATAATTACGAGACAGATGTGCCCCATCCAAGATGTTTGGACTCACTTTGGTGTAGACGTCTGTCAATATCTAGATGCCACATTTCCTGATAGATGGATAGCGCGTCGAGAAGCAATTGACTGGCCACCGCGTTCCCCAGACTTGACCCCCTTGAATTTTTTCTTGTAGTTATTTGAAAGTTTATTTAAACAGGCCGAATAATTTAGAGGAGCCACACCAAAGAATTTGCGCTGAAATTGAGCAAATTAGTCCTAACATTTTAGATCGCAGTGTACAAAGTGTTTACACGCGTATTGGTCCATGCCAAATGGTTGGTGGAGAACAATTTGAACATTTGCGCTAAATTTTGTTGGTTTTCCTTGGTTCAATAATTTTGCCATTAAGCTTACGTTTCCATTTTTCAAAGTAAATAGTGCAATTTTGCAAAAAATTGGTCAGGTCAGGTCAGGTCAGGTCAGGTCAGGTCAGGTACCAATTTTTTTATCATCATTTAAGTACTAAGCAGGTGTATAGAAAAACAGCAAAAAAAGATGGTTGTCATTTAAAAAAACTTATTATGACGTCACCATTCAGAAATAGGTGACCTCGAAAATGTGATTTTTACGTCACAAGTTGACAATTGAAAAGATAAAATTGCCAAGCATGATATATAAAAAGTTATTAACCGATTTTGATGAACCTCGACAAGAATCCTTATTTTATTAATAGCTTGGATGAGTTCGTTAGCTAGCCCTACCCGAACAGTTTTTCTAAAAAAAATAATAATTTTTAGCAAAAAAAATGTTATCTCAAAAAAATAACCAAGTTATTTTGATGAAATTTGGTTGGTATGTTGCCCTCGTAAATGCCGTACCCCCCAAAACCTAACTTTCTAGGTTTATAGAAAATTGAGTTATACAAATTTGTAGCATTTAATGGAAATTCGCTACCATAACGTACTTGCTGCGTCCCGAGTGTTTTTTATTAAATAACGCATTTATGAATTATGTTCCAAAGTTTATCATCACATTATACAATATGGTATAACAACGTTTCTTTAAAAAAATATATCGCTTCAAAAGAGCACAAAAACTATATAGTTGTACAAATGTTGTAACGACTGTTGAAAGCTTGTAGCGTAAACAGTATCAATCTAGTAGAGAAAAGTGCGTTATGGTAGTGAATTTTCATAGAAATTATCTGGCACCAAATATTAATTATCACTTTCATTTCTTGTAACACAGAACAATAAATTTTGGCACATAGTTTCCTTCTGATATCGTAAACTTACTTACGAAATTTGGTTACCATAGCTTTCCACAGCTTTTCTATTTTTTGACAGATTTTTTTTTTCCGAAAGAAAACCCAAAATTTTCCCGAAAAACCAGAATCAATTTTCCTGGCTAACGAACTTATCCAAGCTACTTACAAAAGGAAGGTACGTGCTAAATTTTATCAAAATCGGACCATTATGTTTTGAGTTATCGGTGTGATACATACATATAAACATACCTGACCTGACCTGATCTGACCTGGCTGACCCCGGATATGGGTTCTAGGCATCCTAGTTTGCTCTCATTTGAAGAAATTTTTTCAAAATTCAAAAGTCGGGATCGTCCCATTAATGCATTTTTTTTAAAGAAAATTCACTAAAAATGCTCTGATAAAAATTCTAGATATTTATGCCTAATATAAAATAGAACATTTTCTTGTGACTTGAAGCAACATATATATGTACACAAGCCAGTTTTTTGATTAGTAATTTTACTTTATTTGCAGCACCAACACGAAGTACGCCAGCCACATTTTAAGAAGTCTTAATACACGGTACGGGCAACATTTTTGTTTCGAAGTTACAATCCAGATAAGTAGACGCTTGCGAAACATACCATAGACATTTGAGCATAAGCCCAAGATAACGATATGAACAAACACTACGTTTTTAGATCAAAAATTAATTCACATTTTTTTTAAATTTTGTTTTTACATGAGAGAATATTTATCACCCTAGGTGCAACCTTCCACAGAAACAGTTACTTTACAATAAATAGGTGGAGCTTGTATATTTATTTTAATAAAGTGCTCCTTGTAAAGCAAAAATAAAATATCAGCAACTTCAATGTTTACCCAGTTATCATATACATATTTCACACTACAACACATACGCCAGCATAAAAAAAACATAAGCTCACCTTTATCACGTTCTTTTGACAAGTTTCGATAAATAAGAGGGTACTATTATTTACGAAAACAGAAAAAAAATTGTTTGAGCTTCACGCTATATGTGTTTAATATATAAATTTATGTCTCTGCATAAAGCATATTATTTATTATATCTATAGTTATTTGTTTAAGATTTAATGTATATTATGAGGTAACTTATATATATATATATATATATATATATATATATATATATATATATATATATATATATATATATATAAACACGTATATACACATTATGTAAATAATGTTTAGCTTTGGTGAGGGTAGTATTATTTCTTAAAAAAAATTTAAGACAGCCGTCAGTTGAAAGATAAAACACTGGATTTATTGCCGAGCTTTTGGCATTATGTATCAAGGCCACAACGTAGAAAAAAAATACAAGTAACATAAAAATAGTAATAGTTGAAGTGCTAACATATTAAGTGAGTTTTAAAATTGAACTTGAAAAAAATTATATAAGAACAAACATTTACAAAATTTTGATATTAAAATTGAACTAAAGGGCATTTCTACCATAAATTGACCTTAATGGGGTTGTTGAGTAGCCATAGCCTGCCATTGTTGCCTTCTGGAACATGACTCTCTCCAGAAAACGTGTTGATCATTTTCCCGATCCAGGCTTTCCGCTCCCGTACGTTCGAAGATCACAGGTTATTTTCGTAGGAATGCTGAGTGGTTACAGCAAGTTTAGGCAATCAAAAAGTCTGTATCTTGGTTTGTCTCTTATAATTATGTTAACTAGCTACAGCATGCATTTGTCACAGAAACAACACACATCCGAGATGTCAGTTCCAAACTTACCTTCAGCAGCACATATTTTTAGGTCAAACTCTCAAGCTTATAATTAGAGACCGTACCATTATACGGTCTGGAAATCATCAAAACACAACTTCAAGCTGAGGAGCAGAAGATTCCAAATATCACCCATTTACAGGTATAATGTACAAGCATCTTGACCATTGTCATATACAGTGGTCTGACCTTCATTGCGGTCGCCTTGCTAACCAAGTGGATCAGTATACATATCTCAAGGAAACATGAAGAATGGAATCTCACGGACATCTAGTTGGGAATTGTTGGATCACCAAGCTCCGTCTCATATTAGGGGGGGAAGATAATAAATATCATTTATATTATCGCTTCCCACGACATAACGTGACTTTCGGGTTAACCTGCAGATAAGCACTTTTCTTGAATATTGTAATCTAAACGTCAGACGTGTAGATGTTTGTACAGATCAGCACGTTGCGCTTCTCTAAAGATCAACATGTTCTGTGGGAGCAGTAACCGTCGTCACCTTTCCAGGCTTAGTTTTAGTATAAAATAGATATAATTAATTTAAAAAAAATCTGGACGCAGCAAGTGCGTTATGGAAGTGATTTTTTAAAATGTGATGTAAATATGACTCTCTAATGGAAGCAGGCATCAATCTGGTTACCGGTATAACCTATATGGTAGAAACAATGTACCGTATTTTAACAAAATAACGTATTCTTTGAAAATGCACAAACATTTTCCGAGAATAAACTTAAAATATTTCCGAGAAAACTGGTTTCCTCGCCAACAAACCTTAGGTTAATAGCAAATTGAGTTTTTGAAATTTGAAGCATTCAATGAAAATTCGCTACCAAAACGCACTTACTGCGTCTCGATTTTTTTCTTACAAACATGCATCATAGTTCCATAAAAAATGCAAAATGCAATAATATAAGGATGTTCGAAAAAAAATTGTAGGTATCACCAACAATGTTCGGTAGAATATGAATAGAAACTAAATTGTCTATGCTCTAATCCATCGTACCGTGGGTGCGACAAGGAGGAAAGAGGCAGCTTGTTAATTCTGGACTTGAAGGTTTGGAGGTCCAGAGGAGAAGGAAAACATGTGCCGGCAAGGAATTCCACAACTTGGAAGTCATCGGAACAAAAGAGCGGACATAACAAGATGTTCTATGTCTGGTGACCTTGGCAGCAAAAGGGTACATTCGCTTTGTTCTCCTGGTAGATCTGTTGGGGGCAGCAGGTGGAGGAACTATGGAAGAAAGCTTATCTAAGAAGTGCCCGTGCAGATATCTCTAAAAGAGAGAAAGAGGTCAACAACGACACGTCGGTGGGCAAGGGATGGCAGCCTTTGGGTGAGGGTAGGGTCACCGATGAGAAGTATAGCTCTCTTCTTAATAGAGTCGTCCAGGATAGCGAGTGTAGAAGCGGCAGCGGCACCCCAGATGTGGGAGCAGTATTCAAGGTTTGGCCTTATTTGTGAAGTCTATAATGTATAGAGATTAGCTGGTGAAAAGTATATGCGAGCCCGGAATAGAAAACCTAATTTCTTAGCAGCCGCTTCTGCAATTGATGTGACATGTTGGTGCTAATTGAGATTTCGATCCACAGAAATGCCAAGAAGTGAATAGGACTCATTACTTTGAATAACTTGGTTGTTCATTGTGACGGGTCTAGGGCTGGTGTATCTCTTATGAGATACAAAGCAAGACTGAGATTTGGCGGAGTTGAATTGTACAAGATTTCTACTTCCCCAGTATAATATTTTTTGGAGGTCCACAGAGACAGAACGCTCCATGAGTCTGCGATCCTCATCTAATTGGGCTAAGACAGGCTTAGAATATTTTATATTTAAGTGGAGGGTGCTGTCATCCGCGTAACTGTGAACTGGGTTGAATGTGCTAGAGATGAGGTCATTGATGTGGAGGGGAAACAAAGTATGGACTAAAGCTGAACCTTGAGGAACTCCTGCATTAATTGGATACAGTTTAGAGGAATGGCCATCTACGACAACAGAAATGGACCGGTTGGAGAGGAAATTTGCTGTCCAGGTACAGAGTTTTGGTGGTAAGCTATAGGCCGGAAGTTTATTAAGCAGCGCTGCGTACCAGACCTGGTCAAATGCTTTGGATATGTCTAGAGCGACAATCTGGGGTGCACCGTGTAGTTCCATAGACTTGATCCAATAATGGGTGACAAAGGAAAGGAGGTCGGCAGTTGATCTGCGCTGATAGAATTCATACTGCCTGTCGTGAATTATACTGTATTTTTCAAGAAATTTTAGTAACTCGGTGTTTATATACTTTTCCATCACTTTAAAGACGACTGAAAGAAGAGAAATAGGCATGTAGTTGCTAGGAAGTGCTTTGGATCCTTTCTTGGGGACGGGTTGTACAACAGCAGTTTTCCAGTTACTAGCGAATATGCCTCTATTGTAAGATGTCTCAAACAGACGAGTCAGGACAGGAGCAAGTTCTGGTGCGCATTTTTTGAGAACAATTGCTGGGATCTCGTCAAGGCCAGAGGCTTGCCTGGTATTAAGAGAAGAGATCATCTTCCATACCTTTTTAGTTTTGAAAATAATATCTGTCATTTTATGCGCGACATTGGGGACTGTTGGTGGTTGAACATTTGGGGGTGGGTTGAGAGTAGAATTGCCGGCGAATAACGAGGTAAGAAATTCAGCTTTGCCCAGGGCAGTAGCAACAATTTCAATCCCTGAAACAAGAGGTGGGAGAACGTGCTCTTGCAGAAATTATTCCCAATAGATTTAGCAAGAGTCCATAAGGGTTTGTTGCCGTTGGAGCTTGAGAGGACTTTGTTTTTGATGTGGTTATTAAACGAGTTCTTTGCTCAAAAAGAATTCGGCCATAGCGGTTTATTGCGTCGTTAAATGCTTGACGGTTTTCTTGTCTGGGATTGTGTAGAAGCGTTTTGTGATCTTTGACCTTTTCAAGTCTGGCCTTGTGACAGGATTTAGAGAACCAAGGTTTTTATGTGGCTGAAGAGGTTTTCTGTGTACGTGGAATAAATAATTCCATGCCAGCTTGGATGATTTCGGTGACGTTTTGTGAGATATCAGAGGGGTCAGGACGGGAGAACCAGACAGGCGAGCATGGAAATGAAGAAAAGTTATCCCGCATTTCGTCCCAGTTCGCGGAGTTGTAGTGCCAAACGATACGTGGGTGTGATGATTGTATGACCTCAGGTTACATTGCGCAGGAAGCAGTGACCGTGCGGTGGTCTGAGCGACCAAGGAGGGCGGTGACTGATGTCTTATAGCATTCAGGTTTTGTAGTAAGAAGGACATCCAAGGGATTTGACCTGTGTGTTGGGATGAGAGGAAAGTAAGTAGGTTGCTCAACCATATTGTCTAAATGATTGCTGACTGCGAAGGCCTCCGCTGCTCTCCCTTGTTATTATTATGGACATTAAAGTCACCAAGAATAGTGACCTCGGAGGAAGGATATTCAGAAATCAGATGGTCGTTTTTTTTTTCAGAGAGGTAGTCGAAAGCCTATCTTACTAAAGTCTGTTAATCTGAAATACGGTCAATTTTATAAGGTGAGGTTTCTTGTACAATAGCTTTTCTGTATTTATTTTATATACTGCTTGTTGGTAAATTAAACATTAATATAAGAATTTTAATTAATTTTATCTTAGTATTAAAATACAAAGGCGCTCACTATGCTATTTTGTTTATATTTTCAGATAAGTTTGTAGGCTTTTATCCGAAATTAACTAAGTGAGGATTGGAACATGTGATGAGCACTGATAAACACACTTGGAGAACCTAAACCACCACAACACATTTAAAAAAACGTGACGATCGTTTCACTTACCAAGTTAGCGTCATCAGAGGATGAACCATTTATTCATGTTTTTAAGTTTCGTCTACAGTCTGAGAGGTTTGTCCAATTTCCACAAACGAATTAGTTGGTGGTAAAGACTCAAAAATAAATTCCACGCATGATAGCAGCAGCACTAATAGTGATGACAATCTAATTAATCAGCCACGCAGCGTTTTACCTTCTGAAATTCAAGATGTAGCGGATAATAGAAGTAATAATAACGGTTTATCAGCTTCTAATCCAAACCTAACAAAAAAGTCTACAAAGGAAAGAAATTTTTGTTATTATTGTGGAATAGACGTGACAAACTTTGCAAGACATGTTCTTACTAACCACTCTTTGGCTTCGAAAAGCTTAGAAAGAGGAGGCCTATTTGCTCACCTAAGGAAAAAAGGAAATATTTTTAAAACAGCAAACACGTGCTGTAAAAGGGTACGCCAAGCTCAAATTCCAGTATCTCCTGTGTTACCTTCTGACAACTGCCTTGCTTTCTTTTCATCAAAATTACTAAACAGACACAGAAAAAAATGTGGAGGCAACTCAAGTGGAAACTCAAGTGGACGAGCTCAAACTGAAGGCCAAAATATATTATTAGGTCACATGATCATTAATGAAAGGCTAAGACGTGAAGTACTTCGTATCATCCGTGCAGATAGCGTGTCGTGTGAAGCGAAAGGATGATCTAATTTATTCTTTCGGTGCGCGATATCTTATAACACATTAAGAAAAACATTTCGTTATAGTCACATTCTATAAAATGAGATAATTGGCAAAAATTTTAATAGAAATTATAACAATTGACCCATGTATAAAATCACTTTTCTAAGCTCTCATCGAGATATTTTGATCTTTTTGTGCAAGTTACAAAAACTCTGGCCAAATATAACAAAAAAGCCTGAATATTTTGTGGCACCGTCTTTGGCTATGATCATTATTAATTCCTTTAAACGATATTACGATATTGCTGTTAATTTTTTGCGAAAGAGAGATCCTCAGTATGGAACAGTGTCTAGCGGCAATGTGGCAGCCGAGCTTAGAACAATGGGTCACTTGTGTACTGCCAACTTGATATATGAAATTTTAAGCCAAGCCGCTAATAGTTTACATTTAAATAAGTGGAACAAGATAACGATTATTCCACTGGCCAGTGATTTGCAAACCTTAAGGATTACAATGTGCCGAGAATGCAATCACAAAACTACAGACAAATAACAGTGATGTATGTACCTGCTTTTAATCCATTAGTGGAAACCATTTATTGATGGATGGAGAGAACAATAGAAGAGTTTCAGCGCATTGTTACACCATCAGAACCTATCCTGGTAAAATACATTGAAATGTGTAGTAATCAGTGGAAAGAGGGGCAGGGGAGTACCTGTATTATTTGGAACTGATATTCAAGAGAACACGAAATTTATGGTCGATAAGATCAAAATTTGTTCCCATAGAAAATGTTTACCTATTTGCTAAGGCGAATTCACCAAGTGAATTCAGCGGTTATAAGGTTTTAATTAAGTACGAAAATTTATTTGGGGCAAAAAACCCTGGCTCTATAACATCTACCGGTCTTCGCAAACATATAGCAACACTCACTCAGATTTCCAACATGAATGATTCTGAAATTGAGCAGCTTGCTTCATTCGTGGGCCACACACCAGGTGTAAATTGATCGTCTGGCAGATTTCCGGATGACGTTTATCAAACCACCAAGCTGTCAAAACTTCTTATATTAATTGAGTAAGGCAAAGCTGATTAATATAAGGGAAAAAGTCTTGAGGAACTTTACATAAATATGGACAAAAATCTGCTAGAGGAAATAAAAAATTATGAAAGTGATTTAGAAAACCAAGACATTGATCAAATATTTGAACCTGTAACAAATGTAGATGACGTAAAATTAAACGAAACTTGCAATAATAAAGGAGAACTACAGAAGGTAAAAAAGAAAATAATTTTAGTTCCCTGAACTGAACAACAGAAACAAGTAGCTAAGAAATTGTTTAGGAATCAGATCAGAAACAGAAAACCACCAAAAGGAGTGAATATGAAGAAATTTTGTAAAATCACCCTAAACTTTTTTCCAACAAAAATTTGTTGAAACTTAAAGTTTTCATACAAAGTAAATACTCTAAGACAAATAAATGAAAATCTAACTTGAATGCTGAATATATTTTTTATGTACATATATGTTCGCGATCAATAATTATATTATTAGTTTTTTCCTGAGTTCCTACTTCGTTTCGTTGACAGTTTTTGTTACTTTTTTGCTAATTAAATTACAATATTGAATAAAACAGCTCGTATTTTCATCCAGTACTATACCCCTTCTTTAATTGTCAATAGCAGACGATGCCTGAAATAAAGTGCATATTATTCTGTGTTATAATTTCTTTCGGAGAAACAGGTTTTAAGAGAACAACGGATAAAAGTCTAGATATAATTTAAAGTTAAACCATAATATGTTGTTCTATAGTTTTGCTAACGAGAACGTTAAATGACATGCTTACCCAGTTTTTTTTATTTTTTAACTACCTAATAAACGGTATGGAACTATTTTAATTGTGGTTTTATGGTAAAACCAACTAAATCAATTTACCAACAAACTATAACAATTTTTTCAATGCTTAGAATATATTATAAATTTGAAAATATTTTTATAGCAAGCTCAATAAAATTTTAATATATAAACTTTCTACCAATATATTTTATAGCATAGTCATCTTTCACCTAAATATTGAATTACATCATTCAAAAAGTAAACGGAACTAAGGCATATACACATATTCCGTAGAGTTTTAATATGAATGTAAAAAAAATCCATAATTGTTATGGGTTTTTATGGTGGCTTTCCAAAAATTCTTTTAGTTCGAAGTGTTGCTTATGACATCAATCTCTGTTTTTGCATCAAAATATTTAATATGGTTATACTAAAAGCTGTTTTACCATTTACTAATGATGTGTTTGAAATATTAATTGCACGGTCTTATTCCTCTAGTTTTTTTAGGAGTATTTATATTGTTCCCATGTATTATTGACTTACCTCTTCCTGCCCATTAGATTACAAAAATTAAAAACTCAGGAGGCAGCAAGTGCATTATGGTAGTGAATTTTCATAAAAATGTTTTTAATAGCAAATATGTGTGTTTTTTTTTTAAGAAAACAGGCATCAAATTTGGTTACCAGTATAACCTATATAGTAAAAACAATGTGCCATGTTCCATCAAAATAAATTTATTGTTAAATTTATTGTTTGAAAATGTACAAAAATGTCCAAAAATAAACTTAAAGTGTTCCCCAAAAAACTAGTTTCTTGGTCAACCTTATAGGTTAATAGCAAATTGAATTATTCAAATATGAAGTATTTGATGAAAATTCGCTACCACAACGCACTTGCTGCGTTCAGAATTTATTTTCTTACAAACATGCATTATATTTCGATGGAAAATGCAAAAGTGCAATAACATAAGGCGTGTTTGATTTAAAAAATAATAATTGAATCACCAACGACTTATGGGCCATCCTGTGATTGTAGACATAATTTTTTAAGATGTAGCTCAAGACACCCTATAATGAATATATACAATTTTTTTTCATAGCTTGTATAATAACGGATATATTGATCTTTATTGATTTTTTACAAAAATTCGACAAAAATTATATACCATTAAACGATAAACTCTATAGCTGAGACTACCGCCAAGCATCAGAGAAAGGGTTTATTTAAAATAAATTTTCTGGAAATATTTTAGTAAAACGAAAGACCATGACGGTTGAAACTAAGACTTCAGCGTAAAACATTCTTCTTGAGACATTTTATTTCCATATCCAGTATTAGATTCAAGTTCTTTGCCTAAATGTTGCCAATTTTGACGTTTAAAATCACAACTTTGACGTTTTGAGGAAAACCCGAATTTATTTTTCTTTAAATGCCTATAACTTTTTTGTCTTTTTACCTGCAGAACTAAATTTTGGTGGGTAGCCTACCTATAAGGAAGTAAACCCGCGTACCAAATTTGGTTGCCCGTCCTTTGTTAATTCTGGAGATATAATATTTTTTTTAAAGAAAACACAACATTTTCCGGGATAACCTAGGCCAATTTTCCTGGATAACAAACTTATCCAAGCCACTTGCAAAAGGAATGTATTCACCAAATTTAATCAAAATCGGCCCATCATTCTTTGAATATATATATATATATATATATATATATATATATATATATATATATATATATATATATATATATATATATATATATATATATATAAACATATAAAAATTGAAACTGATCCCGGATATGTGTTCTGTGGGGCCTAATTAGCGCTCATTTGAAGAAATTTTTTCAAAATTCAAAAGTCGGGATCTCCTCATTAGTGAATTTTTTTAAGAAACTTCACTAAGAAATTCAATAATTCAGGTGACCTAAGACGTGTAAAGGTTTTTAAAAAAAACTAAGAGACGAATCTGATAAATATGTATTTTGCATATCATTAGTAGGTATGTTTGTATACAACTCCATAAACATTAGTGAAAATAATGTTTTGATTCTTTTCAGACCGATGTAATAATAAAGTATCCAACTCAAAGACAGCCCCGTGAGAATTCAGTCAGCCCTGATTTGTGGTATGGAAGGCGATTTAGCTCATAGAAACTCGAAGTAGCATGCGTTCAAAGATGTGCAAATTTGAAATTCAGGTTATTCAAGCGGCATATTTATTTTTGTTTTAACAAGAAAAGAAAAATAATAAATAAATGCACGAGCAACTCCAAAAACAGAACAAAACTGCCAGCAAAGACAGTGGAACTCACGCCACACGTTGAATATTTTCTCATATTCAGTGAATCATTTACTACTTTTGATTTGGTATCGTTTATATTAAAGTATTATTGGCGAACATTTTAAATCTTAATTGCTAACCCATAAAAATCTACAGTGTTTACAAATATGTAATAAGCTGTAAAATGTGGAAATAATTTGCGATTTTTTTACAGGCTTATTGTAACAATCCAAATATAGTTTGGTAAACATAATGATTTGTCACTCATTTTTTCATTGCAGATATCGGACCTGAAAATGATTTACTTACAATTTCACGAAAAAATAACTCTGAAATAAAAGGGAAGGGAGGACGGGAGCTAGCAATGTCAAAATCTATATCATTTTCTTACGCAAAATGTCAAGATTCGTTGCATTGTAAAACTGGTCCCATATTGATAGGTGGTCCTGCATAATACAGCAGATGATCTAATTTTGCATTCGACAATTGGTTGTCCTGTTAACCAATATTAATTCTACTATAAAATGAAGTCCTATATTCACTTACCTTGCCTGGTCAGTTAAATGACGTATGATATAGCGGAGCGCAAAACTTAATTTCGAATCTGGCACGAAGCGACTCTTAAGATTATATTTACTGATATATTCTTTATAACAGAAGTCAAGAATGTTTCAATACTTGCGTATCAAAGTCTATCGTAAAATGTTGCCATATCTAACGAGTCAATAATATGCTTGTTTTAAATAAAATATACACGAAACGTTTATAATATTGACGCATGAAGTGGAAAAACCTTGAACTAAAATGTATATTTTATTTCATGTTAAGTACATTAGCGGCTCAGCCGAAATTTTATTAAGGCTCTAAACAACCGTTTCTCAAAAAAGATATCTGGATTTTATGTCGCCTATATTACTCAACATTTATCACAGCTTCTACCAACGTAACTTGGAGTTGTAAAATTATGGTTTGTAAGTAGAAACAAGCAATGCAATTAAGGTGTCACATATGCTGAGGGCATAATTCGCCTGAGTACATAATCTATGGGCGATGCATTCATTGTGATGCGCTAATGATATTAGCTCATATATATATATATATATATATATATATATATATATATATATATATATATATATATATATATATATATATATATATATATATATATATATATATATATATATATATATATATATATATATATATATATATATATATATATATATATATATATAGTGTTACAAAGCACTTTAATAGACGTAGGTGCGGTGTTGCCACATCTCCAGAACTTCCCCAACATCTGGAATTTTTGCACAATCTGACAACACCGCCTCCCCACCCCCATGGGGGCGCCTGGGGTGACCCCCCTCAGGCGAAGTCTCAACCCTCTAGGACCAGAAATAACGAAGTTACCAACTTGTACCCCGTCGGAACGGATAACTGAGGTCTGCACATTCCGAACACCCTGTATACACACCCTGTATGCGCAGAGAACCCTTACACCCTGTATACGCAGAGAGATCTTATATTACGAGAAACACGTCTTGTGTAACATAGGAGTGATGACCACATTTGGATCATCCTGTATATGCATCCCCCTGTATACACACGGGACCGATCTGTATTCACAGAACGTTCTAGTAAAAGAAGGTCCTGGAAAATTCTGGAATGGAACGCTCCAGAAAGTGGTGGAAGGTACGGCGAGTATATAAACGCGAAATCAAGCCAGACAGTTCAGTTAGAGAATGTGAAGTGTCTTGAACAAGCAGTAATCAGTGTGAAGTGTTAGACTGTAGTATAGTAACTTGTGTGCAGATTAGTAATTGTAAGGCCAGTAAATTAAATGTTTTGTGAGAGAGATATTCTAGAAATTTTATTGTATCCATATTTAGAGTGTAAATAAAGTTGTTTTGTTAAAATTTAAAGTCCCACTTATCCAGAACCTGGAGAAAACGCAACAATTTGGTGTCAGAAGTGGGATAAGTGAGTGAAGAAGTGGACAACTAAGCTAGCTGTAAATGGTAAACACTAGATCGACTGACTACGACGAGATGACTGAAATCAAAGAGTTGATGGACTTACTGAAAAAACAACTCGAAGACGACTACAGAAGACGGCAAGAGGAAGAACAGAGGCGTCTTGAAGATAAAGAAGAGATTAAGAAGCAACGCGAAGAAGACAAAGAAGAACTCAAAAAGCAACGCGAAGAAGACGAACAACGACGACAAGAAGAAGAAAGAAGACGGCGCGAAGAAGACGAACGACGGCCGCAAGAAGATAAAGAAGACCTCAAGAGGCAACGCGAAGAAGACGGACAACGGCGACAAGAAGATGAAAGAAGACGGCGCGAAGAAGACGAGAGAAGACGGCAAGATGAGGAACAAAGGCGACAAGAAGATAAAGAAGAGCTCCGAAGTATGTTCCACAATATAAGAGTCGATGTAAAAGAAGAAATTGAACAGATCAACGAACAAATAGACAATGTGGACAAGAAAGTAGAAAATGTAACAGAGGATTTGAATAAACGATGGGAAGAAGTGGAAGGGTTGAAAGAACAAATGAAGATGATCGTGAAAGGAACAGAATGCACACATAAAGAACTGACCGAACAGTTGATTGTCCAGACTGATATAACTGAACCAAGAGGAGTTACTGAAATGGCCCCAGTTCAAAATCGGCCGGAGGCGGATGTACCAGCCGTGCAGCAGCCTCATGGAACCTTGAAGCCGCCGACTTTTGACGGAGAAACATCGTGGCCCATGTACAGGAGGCAGTTTGAGGCGGCAGCTCTCAGCAATGGGTGGAGCGAACAACAGGCAGCAACTGCTCTAATTCTCTCGCTTCGAGGTAAAGCCCTAGAAATCCTCCAGAACATCCCGGAGTCGAAACAGCAAAACTACTTAACAGTGATACAGGCCCTAGATTTGAGATATGGTAACAAGTACATGAGCCAAGTCTACCAGACACAACTAAAGACAAGGGTCCAGAACCCAAATGAGACTCTGCAAGAATTCAGTGCCGAAGTGGAGAAACTTGTGCGACTGGCATATCCCCAAGCCCCAGAAGAATTTGTCAACCAGATCACCGTCCAGACCTTCATAGATGGGGTACTTGACAATGAAATGCAACAAGCTTTAAGGCTCGGAAGATTCAAAACACTTACAGACTGCGTCATTTGCGGCTTGGAATTTGAAGCAGCGAAGAATGCATCTCAACCTCGCCGCAACAGACTGCGCGAAGTGAAGGAGAAAGAGGACCTTTCAGACAAGTCTGGGGAACTAAGGCAGGAAATAAAGTTTATAAAGGAAGCCATAAACAAGCTCACTGCAACGGTCGGAGCACGTAAAACGAAATCAGATTGGTCAGACATAAAATGCTACAAGTGTGGTAGGAAAGGACACATTAGTAGACAGTGCTCACAAACCCAACAGGTGGCTCACTGAAGACAAGAGTACACCAACAGGGAGCACCATCAGGGAAACGACCTGACGCCAGTGTAAGGGGGCGACAGCTGGCGTGCGAGTCCCAAAGCCCCAAAGTCAAGGTCTCCACTATCCAACGCTACCACGAGAGCCTCGTTATATCTGGCAGCATAGGCGGAAGACGATGCAATTTCACCATCGATACTGGTGCCACTAGATCCGTTGTACGTCCAGACATGTTGCCAAACATGTCAGCACTCATGACCAACAAACAGCCTGTGTTGGAGACAGCGAAAGGGGATAGGATACCCGTGCATGGAGAGGTCGCTGTTTACATTAAGCTGGGCAGTACTGAGCTACAGGTAAAGGCTGTCGTCGCAGAAATCGTCGACGAATTTATTCTGGGCTTGGATATAATGGAAGAGTTCGATGTTTTTTCAATAGACTTCCAGAATAAGATCTTAAGAATCGGCAACGAAGAGTTGTATTTATCTCCACCAGCAGGCAAGGCTGATCACAGGGTGAGACTTATTGTCGACGAGGATACACGGATTCCTGGTAACAGTGAGAAGATTGTCAGAGCCAAACTAGAGAAGAAATTTGATGGTATGAATGCTCTCATAGCGGAGCCCTTAAAAGATAGACATGATGGTGCCCTCGTCGCACGTTGCTTAGTAGACCCGAAGAGGACAATACCCATAAGAGTGGCCTACGTACAAACTAACCGGGTCACACTGAAGAGAGGCGAAGTTATCGCCACTTGCGAACCCATTGACCGAGTGACATTGTCCAAAAACGTGACACCCACTGTATTAGACAGAAGACTGCCAGTAGAGATAGTACAACGGTTCAAGAATTCATGGGGCCAATTGAACGACATGGAGATGGAAATGGCCCTGAAGTTCATATTGGAGGAGGCCGATATTTTCGCTCAAGATAAAATCACAGGTCTTACGAGTCTAGTGCAACACAGAATTAATACTGGCGACGCAAGACCAATTAGACAGCCGCCGAGAAGACTGCCTTTTGCCAAGCAATCAGAAATCAAGGCGATGGTTAACGAAATGCTGGAAGATGGTGTGATCGAGGAGTCTAATAGTCCTTGGTCGTCCCCAGTAGTTTTGGTCACCAAGAAAGACGGCACTATGAGATTTTGCGTAGACTATAGGAAGCTGAATGATGTCACCAAGAAGGACAGTTATCCCCTGCCCCGGATCGACGACACTTTGAACACTTTGGCCGGATCAAAGTGGTTCTCTACATTAGACCTGAAAAGTGGCTACTGGCAAGTAGATCTCCATAAAGACGATAAGGAGAAGACTGCTTTTTCAACCGAGAATGGGTTGTTCCAATTCAAAGTCATGCCATTCGGCTTATGTAATGCTCCTGCCACCTTCGAGCGACTAATGGAGTTAGTGCTGAGAGGACTGACATGGGAAACATGCCTGGTGTATCTCGACGATGTCATGGTGATTGGAAGGACTTTCGATGAACACCTGTCGAATCTGAAGCAAGTTTTCTCCAGGCTGAGAGGTGCCAATCTGCAACTCAATCCCAAGAAATGCGTCCTCTTCCAGAAGAACGTGAGTTTCCTCGAACATGTCGTTTCTGAGAAAGGGATAGAAACTGATCCAGAGAAAATAAAGGCAGTAAGAGACTGGCCTGTGCCGAAGAACAAACATGAGGTCAGAAGATTTCTGGGACTTTGCAGCTACTACCGACGCTTTGTGAAGTACTTCAGCAGCATTGCGAAACCTCTGCATAGCCTGACTGAAAATAAGGTCGAGTTCATCTGGTCACCAGATTGCCAAGAGTCTTTTAGAGAACTCAAACATCGTCTTCTCACTGCTCCTATACTGGCTTATCCTCAGGACGAAGGACTGTTCATACTGGACACTGATGCTTCCTAGTATGGCATTGGGGCAGTACTCTCGCAGCTCCAAGCCGGAGAAGTAGTTGTGATAGGCTACTTCAGCAAAACGTTCGGAAAAGCAGAAAGAAATTACTGTGTAAACCGGAAAGAACTGCTGGCAGTTGTAAGATCCATCGAACATTTCCACAGCTTCCTGTACGGAAGAACATTCCGCGTGAGGTCAGATCACTCTGCTCTACAATGGCTTCTGAACTTTAGAAATCCTGAAGGACATATAGCACGATGGATAGAGAAACTGCAGAGCTACGACTTCCGGATTGAACATCGAAGAGGAAGAAGTCACGCCAATGCAGACAGCCTGTCAAGAAGACCATGTTCAGTGCATGAATGTAAATTTTGCGAGCGACAAGAGAACAAAGAGATCGACAAAGTAACTCATCAGATCAAACAACTGGTGACGGAAAAGGAGAATAATACCGATCTAGACGTAAATCTTGAATACATCAGAGACGCACAGAAGACAGATCCAGACTTGAAAAATATTAGAGAATGGCTACAGAAAGGGAAAAGAGAAAGTCCCGGTTTGGGGCGGAGGTTAAAGGCTACTGGCTACAATGGGACTCATTGTGTCTAAAGAATGACATGATCACTCGAAAATGGGAAACTGCCGATGGTAGAGACTGTATATACCAGACCGTTGTGCCAAGTGAGTGCATAGACAGTGTTCTTCAAGAGTTACACAATAGTAGAAGTGGAGGCCACTTTGGGGTCAACAGGACTCTCTCCAGAGTCAGAGACCGCTTCTATTGGATAAACTGTCGAAGAAGCGTGGAAGAATGGTGCAAAAGGTGTGACCAATGTGCTTCGAAGAAAGGATCAAAGACCCGATCCAGAGGAAAAATGATGCAGTACATCTCAGGTACACTCTGGGAGAGAGTTGCCGTAGACATCGCAGGACCTTTTCCAATCACCGAGTCTGGGAACAGATATATAATGGTGGCGATGGACTACTTCTCGAAATGGCCTGAAGTTGCGCCGATCCCCAACCAAGAGGCAACGACCGTAGCAGAAGCCCTTATGGAAAATGTCATATCACGGCATGGCGTACCCTTGGAGATTCACACCGACCAGGGCCGGAATTTCGAATCAGAGGTCTGGAAGAGCCTAATGGACTTGCTAGGCATAAAGAAAACAAGGACAACGGCACTCCACCCTCAATCAGACGGTATGGTAGAACGGCATAACAGGACCATCAATCAGTATCTTGCTATGTTTGTCGACAAGAATCAGAGAACCTGGGACAAGCTGATACCTCTGTTCCTCCTAGCTTACAGAAGCTCTCAGCATGAATCTACCGGCTACACTCCATCCATGATGTTGACCGACAGAGAGATGCCGTTACCAATCGACATGACGAGACCACCATCGAACGAGGACATAGCGGACCTAGCTACGTTACCTGAGTATGTCGCCGACCTAGAAGGAAAACTACGCACCATACACAGATGTGTCAGAGATAGGCTCCTCTTAAGCAGTGACCGGATGAAGATGCGCCTGGATCGCAGAGCAATACCCCATACATTCAAGGAAGGTGATGCAGTGTGGCTGTACCAACCAACAAGGAGAAAGGGCATCAGTCCCAAACTTCAGAAACCATGGGAAGGGCCATACTTGGTGACTAAGAAAATTAACGACCTAGTCTACAGAATCCAGCTGTCTCCAAGAACTAAACCCAAAGTTGTTCACATAGAGAGGTTGAGTCCCTATCGAGACAACGAACCCCCAAGTCGGCGGCCGGTAAATACTGTTCGGGACGAACAGTCTTAAGGAGGGGGGCAGTGTTACAAAGAACTTCAATAGATGTAGGTGCGGTGTTGCCACATCTCCAGAACTTCCCCCAACATCTGGGAATTTTTGCACAATCTGGCAACACCGCCTCCCCACCCCCCCTGGGGGTGACCCCCCACAGGCGAAGTCTTAACCCTCTAGGACCAGAAATAACGAAGTTACCAACTTGTACCCCGTCGGAACGGATAACTGAGGTCTGCACATTCCGAACACCCTGTATACACACCCTGTATGCGCAGAGAACCCTTACACCCTGTATACGCAGAGAGATCTTATATTACGAGAAACACCTCTTGTGTAACATAGGAGTGATGACCACATTTGGATCATCCTGTATATGCATCCCCCTGTATACACACGGGACCGATCTGTATTCACAGAACGTTCTAGTAAAAGAAGGTCCTGGAAAATTCTGGAATGGAACGCTCCAGAAAGTGGTGGAAGGTACGGCGAGTATATAAACGCGAAAGCAAGCCAGACAGTTCAGTTAGAGAATGTGAAGTGACTTGAACAAGCAGTAATCAGTGTGAAGTGTTAGACTGTAGTATAGTAACTTGTGTGCAGATTAGTAATTGTAAGGCCAGTGAATTAAGTGTTTTGTGAGAGAGATATTCTAGAAATTTTATTGTATCCATATTTAGAGTGTAAATAAAGTTGTTTTGTTAAAATTTAAAGTCTCACTTATCCAGAACCTGGAGAAAACGCAACAATATATATATATATATATATATATATATATATATATATATATATATATATATATATATATATATATATATATATATATATACATATATATACTCACCCTGGATATGGCTTCTAGGGGGCGTAGTTTGTGTTCATTTGAAGACATTTTTTCAAAATTTCGAAGTCGGGATCTCCTCATAGGTGAGGTTGAGAAAATTCACTAAGACGTATAACTTTATTCATATCTTCTTCGCAATCTGTTTTGCCTTTACGGCATCGTCAGACAAAATAAACTAATAACATACACACCCATGAACATTATAGAAATTCATCATAATATTATTTATGTAGCTGTTATGTCTGTTTAATTTTTGTCATTTTCGTGTAATAAATATGCGTCAGAACTTGTTACATTGTTCATGGGTGTGTATGTTTTTAGTTTGTTTTGCCTGACTATGCCATAAAGGTAAAACAGGTCGCGAAGAAGTTATGAATAAAATTACACGTAAGGGCTACGTCTGTTTTATATACAAATCTGCTTTAGATTTCTAAATTGATATACCGATCTAGGAGCTAAAATTTCAGTTTCACGATCTTGCCTCTAATTAAATATACAGTTTAGTGAATTTTCTTAAAAAAAATTAACTAATGAGGAGATCCCGACTTTTGAATTTCGAAAAAATTTCTTCAAATGAGCGCTAATTAGGCCCCCAGAACACATATCCGGGGTCAGTTTCAATTTATATATATATATATATATATATATATATGTATATATCACACCGATAACTCAAAAAATAATGGGCCTATTTTGATTAAATTTGGTGAATAAATTCCTTTTGCAAATGGCTTGGATAAGTTCGTTATCCAGGAAAATCTGCCCAGGTTTTCCCGGAAAACTTTGTGTTTTCTTTCGAAAAAAAATTATATTTTCGAAATTAACAAAGTAAGGGCAACCAAATTTGGTACGCGGGTTTACATCCTTATATAGGTAAGTTACGTACCAAAATTTAGCTATGTAGGTCAAAAGACAAAAAAGTTATAGGCATTTAAAGAAAAATAAATTGGGGTTTTCCTCAAAATGTCAAAGTTGCGATTTAAAACGTCAAAATCGGCAACAGTTAGGCAAATAACGTGAATCTAATACGGGCTATGGAAATCAAATGTCTCAAGAAGGATGTTTTACAAACCCTGAAGTCTTAGTTTCAACCGTCATTGTCCTTCATTTTACTAAAATGTTTCCAGAAAATTCATTTCAAATAGACCCTTTCTCTGATGATTGGCAGTAGTCTTAGCTATAGAGTTTATCGTTTAATGGTATTTATGGCAATTTTTGTCGAATTTTCGTAAAAAAATCAATAAAGCTCAATATATCCGTTATTATACGAGATATGAATAAAATCTTTATACATTAATTATAGGGTGTCTTGAGCTACATCTTAAAAAAATATTTCTACAATTACAGGATGGCCCATAAGTCGTTGGTGATACAAATTTTCTTTTTTGTTTAATCAAACAGCCTTATGTTATTGCATTTTTGCATTTTCCATCGAAATATAATGCATGTTTGTAAGAAAAGAAATTCTGGATGCAGCAAGTGCGTTATGGTAGTGAATTTTGATCAAATGCTTCATATTTGAATAGCCGAATTTGCTATTAACCTATAAGGTTGACCAAGAAACGAGTTTTTCCGGGAACACTTTAAGTTTACTTTTCGCAATTTTTGTACATTTTCACAGAATAAAGTTATTTTTATAAAACATGGCACATTGTTTTTACTATATAGGTTATACTGGTAACACAAATTGATGCCTGCTTTCTTAAATAAAAAGAAAACACACATATTTGCAATAAAAACATTTTTATGAAAATTCACTACCATAACGCACTTGCTGCGTCTTTTGCAGGTCTATAAACAACTTAATCTTTCAGGATAATGATCACGCATAAAATATAAAGAATTTGTAATTTCTCTTTACCCCAAATGATAAATGTGGAAAAGTGAAATTAAATAGCCTTACTCTCTCCTTTTAATTTATAACCCCAGTAGAGAACGTTAGGTTAGGTTGCTTTTATTGGCGTCATTTATTTCAGTGTCTCCTTAATTGAAGAACTGTATGGAAAGAAAGAGATACCATTCAGAGTTTGTCCGTAAATTAAATACTTTATCATATGCTTAAAAATTATCCAAGTAGATAAATTACTTGTACTCGAACCTGAAGAAGTTAGTAACAGTACATAAAATAGTCATTTTTTGGTACGCCATTTATCCTCTAACTTATGACATGGCTCGGTAGAGTAGTGTGACATTAGAAGACATGTTTAGAATTAAGCTTTTAGTTTAAAATTTTAAACAAAAGTGTAATTACATTTGCTGTGTTGTTTGCAGTTGTAGTCTTATTTTTTATAAACAAAAGGGCTATGTGTCAGTCTTACTCTGTGTGTGTATTAGGATTTATGTTTAATAAAAATCGTGTCTGTGAATGGGGACGCTACTATTTAGAATTAAGCAAATTTTTACAAATATCCGAAAAATATAGATTTTATCGAAAATGTCAAAATATAATTTTGCTTATGCTGAGCATTTAGTCAACAAGAAATTGATATCTTTGTCATAATGAGGGGTGATAATAAACTGATACAGTGCAAAATCGTTAACAAAGAATATAAGAAATACAAGAAGGAAATGGAATATATTTAATAAAATGGCAAAAAAGAACTAAAACAGTTTAAATAAAAAACCAATAAGGCAATAAAGTAAACCTCAACAGTAAAATGTCTGCGGTGACAGACATAAATATCAGTTTAAGGCAGCCATGAAAAATACCGCGAGCCAAAGGAAACTAAATATTTGTTTAATTAATTTATTGAAACTACAAAAAAGGCTAAAATAGAAACATCAATAAACAAGGGTTCTATTGTTTAGTATACACAGATGAAAGAAGAAACGGAAAACAAATTGCAAATGGCGCTCAGTCTACTGGATGGTGTGTTAAGCCGAATTAAAATAAAAATCAATGTGACGAAAATAAAAGTTATAAAGATAAGAAAGGACAGGACTGCAAAAGTAGATATAAACCTAAGCAGCTAACAACTTGAAAGAGTAAAAATTCAGACGTACCTTTGGAGAATTACGACACGAAAAATGGTAAATGTACCAAAAACTGACAAGCAAGCATTCAATAGACAAAATACTTTTTCCATTAATAAAATGTTAGCTTAGACCCGCGGAAAGTGGGTTCTTCAAGTCACGCGTATTGGGTGGTGTAATGGGTGAGGACGCTGGACTGTAAATAAGCAGATTATAAAAGGAATAGAAGCTTTTGAAATGTAGACATAAAACGGCAAGTTCATCAATGGAAAAAATGTTTTCAAAATTTGTTGAAAAAAATTTGTTTATCAAGGTTTTGTACAAAATATGGTTTTTGTGTAACTTTACTTAAGCCAATGTTTTTTTAAATTGCCGAATTTCCCTTAAAGAAAATGAAAATTTTCATTCAAACCTTTTTTTAAATTTTGTCGAAAAGTCTTTTTAAATAATTATATCTTGTCAGGTGTGTAAATAGCTTAAAGAGTTCGCTAGCAAAGTCGAACCCATTTTTCGGGAATAGTTTAAGTTTATTTTCTGAAACCTTTTGTACTCTTTTAAATAATAGTTATTTTGATGAAAGATGTTACTTTTTCTACTATATAGGTTATACCGTAAACCAAATTTGATGCCTTGCTAAAAATATTTTTTTGAAAATTTGCTACCATAACGCACTTGCTACGTCCAGACTTTTTTAATGATAATTCGCTACCAGAATGCACTTGCTAACCTGAACCTTTTATGTACGTACTTTTCATAAGCGCTTATTCCTAGATTAAATAATGCGGTTAGAAATACTGGTAATTAACGTTTTCCACCTAAGTTAAAGCGAGATCAGCAACAAAGATGAATGCCTTCTTAATGGAATAACCAGCAATCACTTCTCTGTTGTTCTTTCCTCGTACGTTTGAGTTTAGTTTTCCATTTAGCCTATGATGTTGCAGATCTTTCAGTACACATTCCATGTGAATTATATTTATACGATCCCAACGCAATCAGGCAGTCACAGTCTTCCATGGAAACCTGAATTTATGTCTTCGAGATACGATATAGGCATAGGTAAGTATGTTATCAGACACACCAGATGAGCCTCATCGTGAAGCATCCCGCTTCATTCCCAATCTCGTATATTGAATTTACTATAGACTACACCACACTCCGGCTTCCAACTCCAGACTTCAGATCTAGGTTTGCGTTGTCCTTGAGCAAGATTACATTGATAACAGGCGAGCGGAAATGTATTTATATGATGGTGTGTACGCTAAGTGCCTTGATATCAGTTAACTGGGTGTTTCACACAATATAAAGAAAAGCAAATGTGAAATTATTTCTGGATTCTGGAGTCTTGTGTGTTTAAGTTCTTTAAAGTGACTAAGTGAAGATTGGAACCTGTGATGAGCCCTAACAAGCACACTTGGAGAACCCTAATCACCACAACACATTTTAAAAGACCTGACGATCGTTTCCCCAACGTGAATATAGACATCCTTCTTTCTAAATTGGAGAGTTGTGGCATACAGGGTGCTCCTTTAAATTTACTAAAAAGATATTTCACGGGAAGAAAGCAATGTATCAAAGTTACTGATGGGAAAGAGGGGGTTTTATATTCAGACTACGGAGTGACGTGCGCGGGGGGCGGTACTCTGGGCCCGCTGCTTTTCGTGATTTATACGAATGAGTTGCCTACTCTAACAGAAAACAGCGTAGCACTAAATGCCGATTATACATTTGTAGTAATCAGGGGTCCTTCCGGTGAGCAAAATAGGGTGGGGGATATTTTGATGAGGTTGGGTCACTGGGTCTGTCAGCATAGTATGAGATTTAATGCCAATAAAACAAAAATACTAAACTTTGGATGCACTAGTAGAGATAAGTTGACAGTTGACATGCCGGCTGGTAAACTTGCCTCTGAGGCTACCACAAAACTCCTTGAGCTAGTACTAGACGAAAAACTTAACTGGGGGAGTCATGTTGATGAAATCTGTAGCAGAATAAGTTGCTATATATATATATATATATATATATATATATATATATATATATATATATATATATATATATATATATATATATATATATATATATATATATATATATATATATATATATATATATATATATATATATATATATATA
This sequence comes from Tillus elongatus, assembly GCA_964006375.1. Classification (NCBI taxonomy): domain Eukaryota; kingdom Metazoa; phylum Arthropoda; class Insecta; order Coleoptera; family Cleridae; genus Tillus; species Tillus elongatus. Next base: position 91,792,419 of record OZ023266.1, read on the forward strand.
TATATATATATATATGCTTTGAAAATAATAACTCATGTTGTAGATAGGACTGCTTCCATTGCAGCCTACTATGCCCATGAGTATACCCGAATGCCATATGGTGTTATATTTTGGGGCAATTCAACAGATGCACATTGTGTGTTTGGCATACAAAAAAAGTGTGTAAGAGCAATATTTTATCTAAAAAGTAGGGATTCCTGTAAGAAAATTTTTCAAGGCAACAATATTCTCACCTTTCCATCAATATACATACTTCAATGTGCTACTTATGTAAAAAAAATATATTGAATTTGGAAGTTTGCAGGCTAACCACTGCCATGACACGCGAAACCGACTGCATCTGACAAATGTTAGCACTAAACTTAGTTTAATACAAAATAATGTAAAATATTAATTAATAGAGATCTACAAGAAATTGTCAGAAAGCATTAAACAGTTATCGCAAAGAAAGTTTGCAAGTACACTTAGGCAAATGCTGGTACAAAAACCTTACTATGCAAAAAAAAGTATTTTTCAATGATCAAAATTTATAAAAGCTTAGAATTTATTCTGTAATTTATAGATATATGTACTAATGCGTACTTTATGTATTTTGAATTGCATTAAACTAAATTTATCTGTGATATACTGTTATGTAAATTTTAAAATGGTTTTAAAGTCCTAAATCTTCTAGTTTATAATGTTGTGTCATACAGTGTAAAATGTTTTATGTAGTTATAGGTAGTTAGGATTTTTATATTATTTAATTTTGTATGTATTTGACGTGTTTTGTGCTCTCCTGCGAAGATTTGAATAAACGTTGTCTATCTATCTATCTATCTATCTATCTATCTATCTATCTATCTATCTATCTATCTATCTATCTATCTATCTATATATATATATATATATATATATATATATATATATATATATATATATATATATATATATATATATATATATATATATATATATATATATATGTAAGGCTAGATGCATTCTCACAACAATTAGAACCGTAGACCGGTTTCGTTCTAATTAGAGCTCGTCAGTACGGCATACTAATTGCATCGAAAATACACCTATAAAGTACTACGGCTGTGGTAGCCAGTCTTCCAAGACTGAGTGCTGAGACAAGTACTAACGTGCCGCCACCTAGTTTCGGAACCAAGTAGTATTTTGTCACGCCAGCTCCAAATAACACAAATTGTTAAAAAATAGAGACTGTATACAACCAACTAACAATTTAGTAAACTGTCAGCCTTGGCCCATTTCTACCATAATATAGGGACAAAGTATGTAAGGCTAGATGCATTTTCACAACAATTAGAACCGTAAACCGGTTTCGCTCTATTTTGAGATCGTCTGTGCGGCATACTAATTGCAGCGAAAATACACCTATAAAGTATACGCCTATGGTAGCCAGCCTTCCAACACTAAGTGAGTAGTGACACACGTACTAACGTGCCGCCACCTAGTTGCGGAACCAAGTAGTATGTTGTCACGACAGCTCCAAATAACACAAAGTGTTAAAAAATAGAGACTGTATACAACCAACTAACAATTTAGTAAATTGTCAGCCTTGGCCGATTTCTACCCTAATATAGGGACAAAGTATGTAAGGCTAGATGCATTCTCACAACAATTAGAACCGTAGACCGGTTTTGCTGCAATTAGTATGCCGTACTGACGAGCTCCAATTAGAGCGAAACCGGTCTACGGTTCTAATTGTTGTGAGAATGCATCTAGCCTTACATACTTTGTCCCTATATTAGGGTAGAAATGGGCCAAGGCTGAAAATTTACTAAATTGTTAGTTGGTTGTATACAGTCACTAAGAGAAGCATTTAAGCAAATGGTTCCTTCGTGCTAACCACTTCAAGATAGCATAACCAGCAGGCTTAGGCGTTAATCGCACCGTGGAAGGCAGCAGAAGGAGGAAGAACGTCGTCTTCGTAGTTCAGACCGGCAATATCGCCCACTAAATATTACCGTTTAATGTATTAATCGCCAGAGAATCAGAGTTACCAGTACGCCCAAATTCAAAGACAATCTCACAACAATCATAGACATATTATTAAAATTCATGGCAGAAGTACAACAGATACAGGCTGCTAAAGTGAATTACACTGAATACCAAAATATGTGACCAAGATATTAGAAAATGGTTAAATATTGATGTAAAAGTGTAAAGAAACGATGTTACGACATCTGGATCGTAACCACAAGTTCCAGGCACAAATATGTTCAAACCTAATAATTGTTTCTACTCTACCTAATTACACAAATCGAATTCGCGTACTCCCCCAAGAATACACCGAAGAGACCTCACAGATACACATATTATATTTGGCATTACCAACAGGCCGTTAATAATTTTTACCTCCAAAAGACCAATGTTGGCACTATGAATGGAACCTGGAACAAAAAGCATTATTACTTCAAAAGCTACATAAATAACAAAAGAGTGACGTACGAGATACGTATTTCGATAAAGAAGTTTTCCCTGTCAGTAAATGTCGCTAAACTAACTGTATCAGCAAAAATAATGTGTTTGTATAAATACAGAGGGAAGTATACATTACAGGATTATGAAATATTTAATATCCGATGGTGCAATACCACATAGTGCAATATCGGATGATAGAATACCGGTTGACGGTAAATATCGGGTGACAATCTAATGGCTATTGTTAAGTCAGTAGACACGCATAACCGGCTGTTGTGTCGATGTTGCAAGCTAAATTCACTCGTCATATGTCGCTGAAATTATAAAGAACCTTTCCTCCTCAAATTATTTTATAAAATAGTTGTATTTGCCTGTGAAGACCTCAAGGCAGGCAAACTAAGAACTCCATACATAAATTATTTGAAGGTTGCCCTTCGAACCAGATCTCAAAATAGAGTAATCTGCAGTCAAAAAACAAAATGCACACTATGGGAGACTTGGCGGTGCTATCGGGGCGGCAAAGACGTGGACGAGCCCTGAGGGAGAAAAAAAGGGAGATTTGGGAAGGAAAGGTTGTCTCTATTCAAAAGCAGATAAGTGCAACACAATCGTTACTCGTGAGTAGATAGGGAGTCACTTGGGTGGACCCCCCTCCACTATTCTGTCTGCGCATGCATGTGACGTCACGTGACAGATGACAGATGTCATCTATCAGCTGCCAGTTGACATCTGTCAGCTGTCAGCTGTTAACTGTCAGGTGACGTCATCTGTAAGATGTTCCAAGATGGCTGCCGATATGTCTGGTTAGGTCTCCATGTGTTGTATGACATGTGCCGCGCGGTGTTTCTTGAGATTATGTTCTCACACACGTGTTTGTTATGCCGAATCCCACTCGCCGAATGTTAGATTAAGTCGCCCTCATGTGGTAATTTGTGGTTATGTTCCCACACACACGTATATGTTAGGCATGTGCCGGCTGCCCGCTCGCCGAATGTTTTAATAGGTTAAGTTTAACATATAAGCTTCACTACGTACACCTTAGGTTGTGGTCGACACTTGACATATAAGCGTACCGATTCCTTCCAGCCGAAAGTTTGCTAGTTTAAGTCTGACATATAAGCGTGCTTGTTCCTGCTCTCCAATATTTTGATAAGTTATGTTATGTTTGTTATTGTTGCCATCAGGTTCACGCTAGCTGTTTGTTTGTTGAGGTTAAGCCTCCAGGTGGCGAGTCCCGCTCGCTGACTGTTTCACGATCTTGTGTTTGTCATTGTTTGTTGAGTTTAAGTCTCCATGTGTTGTATGTTAGGTTATGGTGCTATTTTGATGATATGTTACTACGTTTGTTTGTTGTTGTCTTATTTGGTTGCCATGCTACCCAGTTTTGGCAGGAAATTTGAATTGTAATGAAAATTTGTATCTCTGTGCATGTGTAGAGTACATAGTACGTTGAAACTATTATTATTATAATATATTCCTATATACTCTACGCATACACACACAGCATTGGACAAAGGGAGATAGATTCAGAGAGATAGAAATATAATTTTAAAGAAAAGGGTACGCCAGAAACTAGAATTGAACCTAGGATCTCTCGATCTCCAAGCGAATACATATACCAATGGGGCACGGAGAGAGACATAGGTAGCATGGTTTAAGCATTTATATATGCGTGTTAACATGAATTAATAATTGAAATTGGTTAAATGACATCTTTATATATGTGTAATTGAAGTAAAATATTTGATTATTTAAAAGAGAATTAGTTTAATAAACATACACTCAGTTATTGTTTTATATTAGATAAATAACGTGTTTTTTATTTACATAAGGTCAATTTCGTCATTTTATGTGTGGGAAGTGTGTATTATTGTTGCACTAAATGGCCAATAGACGACACTCTGACCAGTATACGAGGGGTATTCAATAATAAGATGAACTTGATATGTTCAAAAAAATTCTAACAAGTAAATACGATATATATATATATATATATATATATATATATATATATATATATATATATATATATATATATATATATATATATATATATATATATATATATATATATATATATATATATATATATATATATATATATATATACGAGGGGTGCTCAAAAATATATTAATAATATAATGTTATGATTGGTTTGCTTTTGAGATTTAAATACACAGACCATGCGCAAACCGAATGAGTAAAGCTAAGACTGACACATGACAGATGATTAGAATGACATATGACATATATAAGACTTATATACATACAGCTAGGCGTTGTTGTTTAACATGACAGGATACACGACATACTAAACAAGTGTGCGGAAATAAATTACTTACTGACTATGTGTGTTATCTGTTGTCTTTCCTGTTTGGTTGACCTCGTTCCTGTTTGAGCTTGTCTAGAATTCTGTTGTTATTAGTTGTTATTTTCGGTGGGTGACCTAGTTTTCTGTTAGAACCTGCATGTGACCTTGGCAGATTTCATTTTTTGTCTGGTTGACCTCGTTCGTGTTTGAGCTTGTCTAGAATTATATTCCTATCAGTTGTCACTTCTAATAGGATGACATCATCATCATCATCAAGCATGTTAGAGCCTGCATATGATTACAAACTATCACATGCGACCTGTTCACAGTAGTTATACTAGTTAAAAGTGTTGTTGTCGTTGGACATTATGGACAGTGTTGATGTTAGTGATGGGGCTGAGGTCTTTGGAATAAGTAATAATGATGTTTGCCGAGATTATTATTTGGGTAAAATTAATACATTTCTATCTAAAATTCATATCTTATACACATCATCATCATGCGTGTTAGAGCTTGTTTTATAATTATGTTGTTATCAGTTATCATCTTAGAAAAGGTGACAGCATCATCATCAAGCGTGTTAAAGCCTGCATAAGATTGCAAATTATCACATTAGTCTGTGCCTGCGACCTGTTCACAGTAGTTATACTAGTTAAAAGTGTTGTCGTTCGACATGATGCACAGTGTTGATGTTAATGATGGGCCTCAGGTCTTTGGAATAAGTAATAATAATGATTGCCGAGATTATTATTCTGGTAAAATTAATACATTTCTACGTGAAAATATTAGTGACATTTAACGAAAAAGACGATTACTTTTGAAAACAAGATACGATGTTAGTAGTGTGGTGATTGGTATGTCTCAAGCAGCAGGGCTGGTGCCGATAACTCGTAAATATAAATCCATGTACACCATAACCCAACCCTTATATACCAATACCATCAGGTTCGTGGGAATGAGATTATTTTATATCAACATTGAAAGGAAGAGTAATTTACCAAAGGCAATGATGAAGTTGAAACTGCAGACGTTGGCTTCTGTGTCATCAGGCCGATTATAATACTGAAGAAAAAAGGTGCGGCAATCTCAAATGAATCAGTCTATTTTCATTTAAGGTAAGAAATAGTTAAACAGCTAGTAGATCTGGTTAAAGACATTAGCGAAAGATTGAAGGTATTAATTACGTTCAACTTTGATATTCAGTTTGATAATTTCCGGTATAGCGTTGTTGACGTTTGCAAATGCACTAATAAGACGAAGCTACTATGTGATGAGGAGGTGGTAAAGCTTACAAATATCATGCTGAAAAATGGCAAGCCGTTATTCCGATTCTGTATGTTGAAGTGTATACACTTTGCTGCGAAAAAATTACTTGGTCGTTTCAAAGAAATACACATGATATACAATGGTTCCTCTTAAAGTAAGTTTAATCATACTAATAGCACTGTGCCAGAATGTGTTTTATATTCATAAACCACCCAATGTAGCAGAAGTACGAACTTATTTCGGCACCGACGACTGCATGAAATGGTCCGCTCTTACAACAACATATCTACATAACGATGACCTCATACCGCTTTCAACATACAACATGTCGTCGTCCAAAAGCAAGTCATCTGATGTGGTACGTTACAAACTTATGTTTCTCTTTGATCATGACAGTTTGTAAGACATCCTATTAGAGAACTCTTGTGTTGACTGATTCCTATCTATTCACTTCAAAGTATTTTTCTGTGTTTATAGCCACTGGCTTTTTCACATGTCTTACCACATTCATGTTGATGTACTTTTGTTTTAAATATAGCACTTCTCCGAAAGATAATTATCGCAAACATGTTTGTTAATATATATATATATATATATATATATATATATATATATATATATATATATATATATATATATATAAACTGAACACATGTGTTTTATTTATTAGTCAAGTAACTTTAATTAAGACATGTGAAAATAAATATTAACAAATACAGTTTTAAGTAAACACAACGGCGGTGGTGTCAACATGCCAAAATTACGGAAAAAATAATAAAAGTAAGAATATCTTAATATCTGACCAAACACAAATTGCTCTCAGCGAAACAATTCGGAGTCAGAGAAGGCATTTCTACAGAAGATGCTATTTATCATGTAACATCACAAATATATAGAGCACTGGATGAGAGCAAATGCGCAATAGGGGTGTTTTTATATGTGTCAAAAGCATTTGATAGTGTCAATCAGGTCAGGTTACTATCATTGTTGGAGAGTATGGGATTTAGGGGTACTGAATATTCACTGATGAAGAGCTACCTGTCAGACAGGTTGCAAATAACACAGGTGTCAGATCAGTACAGCGAGCCAGAAAATGTTGAATGTGACGTGCCCCAGTGTAATGTGCTTGGTCCAATCCTGTTTACTGCTTATGTAAATAGCCTCTTACCTCTGTCAACACTGGGAAATATAATAGCTTTTACTGATGACACAGCTATAATTTACCAGCCAAATTCATGGGAAACTCTAAAACAGTTAATCGATACTGATTTTCAGCCAATTACGGACTGGTATGATGAAAACCTCTTGAAAATGAATTATGACAAGACAACATTTGTACCATTATCATGTAATATAACTACGTTGCCGACTGTTCATTGCTTAAACATTAATAATCTTTATACGAATGTTAGTATAAAATCTGAGAATGTTACCAACACTTAGAGGTGAAGATAGGCTCACAGTTGCGATGAAATTACCATATAAGGAATCTAGTGTCAAGACTTAGAAGTTTACCTTTCAAATTTAGGCAGCTGAATGGCTTTGTAGATTTGCGGGGGATGACAGTTGTGTACTATGCACTAGTTGATTCTCTGATAGAGTATAGAATGGTGGGATGGGAAGGAGCATTAAATTTTCAAATAAAAAACTTGGAAATCATCCAGAAAACTGCATGGACTGGTAAATTTAAATGTTTAGATCTAAATGCAAACTTTAGAAGAAAAAAAAGGGAAATAACGTTTATTCTGTGGTGAATGAGGCGACGTTGGTGTTTGTTGGCGTTTGTGGGTTTAAGTATTTATACGCTGTGATGTGTGTGTGTTTGTGTGTGAGTATGCGTGGGCGGGCGCTCTTGTGTGTCCGTGTGAAAGAGTAAATGTGAGAGACAAACATTTATTAAGATAGAGAGTGAATAGAGAGAGTGATGATACTAAATAGAGTGAGAGAGTAAGTTGAAAGAAGGAGAAAAAGAAAACGGGCGTATGATGTCAAACGGCGATCCAGTTGTATTTAAGATTTAAAAAGCTAGTGTTGTGTGGACTTGTTCTCAAGCAAAAGTGTGAAACACATGGGATGGGAGAAGAACAAAATCACAAGAAAAACAGATGAATGTTTACGATGATAATTGGGGGTGATATAAAGTCTGTAAAATTGATGATAGTTTGAAAGGTGTGCGGGACACTTTTCCTGTTTGCTCACCCAGTAGGGCGTCATGCTGGTGGTCCCGGTTTACGTAACCACAACAGGGTTGTTGCATTTTATAGCCGATATGGTAGCTAGACCGAGACATCGTTGTCTCATTGCACAGTCAGGACCAGTGTAGGCGTGGACATTCGAGAGTGCACAGCGTAGCTTCAACGTTGTGTCCATTGCACTTCTTAGTATTCACGGTGGGAACCGTTGCTGCATTTGAGAGTCTATCCGGTAGCTATACCGATGCATCGTTGGCTCATTGTACAGACAGGACTAGTGTGGGAGTGGATTTGGGGAAGGGCACATTGTTGGGTTAGCCCTTGGTGTCCATTGCACTTCTCTGTATTCAACTCTGGCTGTAGGCGAGCACTTTAGGTGAGGCATTGTTACGGACATAGTGTCGGGTACAACACCCAACTAAACACATAGGTTAAACTACCGTGTGAGTAACTATCGTTTGAGAGTAACTGTCATTTGAGTAACTATCGTTTGAGTAACTATCGTTAGAGTTACTATCGTTTGAGTAACTATCGTTTGAGTAACTATTGTCTGAGTAACTAGAGAAATTGTTTAGAAGTAGTTCTGAGGCACTGATGTGCGTTGTTTAGAGTTTATAATGTGGCACAGTGGAGCATTAAGTAGTAACTGCTGTTACTGATGAAGTTGCTCAGTGGAGCATTAGGTAGAAACTGCTCTTAATGTTAGCTTCTTCAATGGAGCTTTGAGCGTAAATAGTCATTGACGTTGAGTCGCTCAGTGAAGTGTGTAATTGATAAATGTTTTATAAAGTAATAGAATGCCCCTCGTATGTATTAGGTTGTGCTTTAGATGAACGATGGTGTGTTCAGGTATATTTTTAATTACAGGTTAGTGATGTTGTTACTGGACACATTTGGCACCCGCTCGGCCGACTCATTACGCCGGTACCTTAAGGCTTCGCCATCATTTTGATAAGTAATAAACATTTAGCATGATTGCTCTTAAGTAGATAACACAACTGCTAAGTAATATATCAACTGGTGATTGACTGTTGAGCTATTTAATTATATTATGTAACCGTTAGTCAATTGTTATTATTATAATAGGTTACTTCGCTTGTTTACTAAGATGGTTGTAACCTTATGTCATCAAAGGATTGCGTTCAATATTAAAAACACGGGCCCTTACACAAAGAATATTGTGATTTCGGAACTACCACTAGAAACAGGAACTATACAGTTGGGCAGCCGTTTGCTGCAATAAGTTTGGACATAAAAGAAAATTAAATAGCAAACTGCTATTGAATAAAAACTGGTAAACTAAGTGAGCCAATTGTCGTTAAATGTGTAACACAAGAAATAAAACAAAAAATCTTGGCTCAGAGGACGAAAATCAGAAGCACCCAAACCAACGATTGTAAATTTGATGCGGAACATAGGTTTGTTTATATAAATGATGAACTCATCAAATTTAATGAAGATATTTTTACCAAAATTGGGAAATTCAAGACGAATCAAAGCTATAAGTATACATATGTATGAATGAAAAATGTTATTTAAAAAAAGGTGATGGTGATAGGGGAATTCGAATTTTTTCTGTTAGAGATTTGGAAAACTAGGTAGCAAAAATGTATTACAATTTGTAAATTGCCAATTATAGAGGCGACATATTTTAATTTAATTATTCATGTTCAAACAGTTAAAATTTGTTATACTTTATACAAATATCAGAAGTATAAGAAATATATTTGTAAATCATCTTGCTGGAAAGCCAAACATACTTGTATTGTAAGAATCATTGCTTTATTAAAATGAAACAAAATACTATAATATTATTAGTTACAAAGGTGTACATTAATGTACAGAAACTCAGGGAGGTGGAACATCTGTATACCCTAATGTAAAATTTCTATATACAGTTGAATTAAATTAAGTAGTAAATAAGTGCAACTCGCTAATCGTAAAATTCCATAACATTAATATGAAATTAGTTCCTGCTTATAGACCACCAAATGTGAATTTTAACATTTTTATAAATGACCTAGAAAATATTATACGCCAAGTAAAAAAAATGAAGATATGTGCATAATTGTTGATGTAAACATAAATGTATTAAAAAATAACAATGAAAAACTGTGTAGGTGGAATTGTTAAAACACATATCGATATTAGGTTATTAATAAAACACAACCAAGAAGAGAGACAGAAAACACTGCTACACTTATTGATCATGTCGTTATCAACAATCAAAATAAACAGATCAGCAATATATTCTCTGTATCCAGTATCACTGTCCATTCTATTCAGAAAATAAAATTTAATGACATAAATTAGATTATAAGAAAACCACGAAAGAGGTGAAGCATTCAAGTATTGAAAAGTGTAGAGATGGAGTAAAAGAAGCATTCTTACAGACAATCCTGTTATTTTTCATAATTAATAGAAATTATGAAAAAAAAGCTCAGGACGCAGCAAGTGCGTTATGCTAGTGAATTTTTATTAAATTCTTCAAATTTGAATAACTCAATTTTCTATAAACTGAGAAAGTTTAATTTTGGTATGTAAGGCAAGATGTCCTAAGGCAAGATATCCACCAAATTTCATTAAAATAACTTCGTAATTTTCGGAGAAAAAAAATTTTTCGAACGAAAATTTAAAATTTAAATAACTCACGTTTATATAAACTTAAAAAGTTTAAGTTTAGTGCGTAATAAGGCCTCTCCCAAGGCAATATATATGGTAAATTTCATTAAAGCAGCTTTGTTATTTTTGGAGAAAAAAATATTTTTTTTAAAGAAAACTCAACATTTTTCCGGAAAACCTCGTCTGATTTTCCTAGCCAACGAACTAAATTTTAACAAAAGCTTACAATATAAACAATGATTATTACATAAGAGACTCTTTTCACTTTTCAGATTTTATAAAGGATGTTACAATTCCAGATAATTATGCAATTGTTAGTCTTAATATTGTTCACTTTTTACTAACATACCACTTCAACTCTTTAAAGATAGCATTGAGAAAAGATGGGTTTCTATTTCTCTAGAAACATCCATTACAAAAAATACATTTCTTGAAATAGTTGATTTAATTTTCAACTCAAGCTATTTTGTTTTTGAAAACACATATTATAAACAAATTTTTGGAACTCCAATGGGTGCTTGTATCTCTCCAATTATTGCACAATATGTTATAGATGATTTGCTTGAAACATGTATACCAAAATTAAATTTCAATATTCCTTTTTTTTTAAATATGTTGATGACATTATTTTTAGTATTCCTCTAAATTCAACAACACACATTTTAGAGGTTTTTAATTCTTACAACCAATTTATTAAATTTACATTAGAAGAGGAAACAGATAACAGTGTACCATTCCTAGATACAAAATTAATTAGAACAAACGATAACAACATAATTTTAGATTGGTATATAAAACCAACTAATTCTCAAAGATATATTAATTTTCATTTAGATCATTTATTTAAAACTAAAATTAACATTCTATTAGGTTTAAAAATAGAATATTAAATATATGCCATCCTTCTTTCTACGAAAAAAAAATTAGAAAACTTTTTAATATGTTTGTTAACAACTCTTATCCTCCCAAACTGCTTAATAAACTTTTATACAATTGTTCAAACAATCACCATTACAATACAAGACAATCTCTACAAACAGTATCAAATTGATCTGACAGACATAACACCCATATAATTTCGAGTTCGGAAACACCTAATTTTTTTTACATATCAATCCCAAACATTAAAAGTATTTCCAATAGGTTAAAGTTTATATTTAAAGATGAAACCAATTTTAAAATAACGTTTCGATATTCAAAAACAATTAATAATATTTTCAGTAAACTCAAAAGTAAGGATGAAATTTCCAAAATGTCTGGAGTGGTATATTGTATTCCATGTAATAATTGTAGTTTAAGATACATTGGCCAAACAAGCGTATATAAAGATAGGTTAACACAGCACAAAAGTGACATACGTTTACAAAAAAGAACTTGCGCTCTGTCAGAACATAATCTCGACACTGGCCATAATATAAATTTTAGTAATGTTTCTATTTTACACTGTGAAACCTTAAGTAATCAAAGAATGTGTTTCGAAGAATTTAAAATTACTTTTAACCACAATTTAATAAACTTAAAGAAAGATAATAATTTTAGAAATCACTACCCTATTTATATTTCCTAGACAAAAACAAAAAACAAATTCAATTAGACAACAGTTAGCTTTATATGTCAGTTTGGCACTTTTCGACTTCATTCAAATTCATAAAAAGGTTTTCTTTTCATGTTTGTTATTACATAATTAGTTTAGTAGAACTCATGTTATATGTAAGTATTTTAAACTTTTATATTTTTTCCAAGTAAACTGTAAACTTTTTTTCTTTCCATGTTGTAGTCTTGGGAAAGAAATAAATTTTTCCGAAAGCTCGGCCTATAATAAAGAGTTTTATTCTACAACTGACGGCTTTACCACAATTTTTTGATAAATAAATAAATAAATAAATATATATATATATATATATATATATATATATATATATATATATATATATATATATATATATATATATATATATATATATATATATATATACATATAAAAATTGAAACTGACCCCGGATATGGGTTCTAGGGGACCTAGTTCGCGCTCATTTGCAAAATTTTTTGCAAAAGTCTCACCATCGATACCCCTCTATTAGTTAATTTTTTTAAATAAAAATTCACGAAAAATAATTACTCAAACAAGTAAAAGTTTTGGATACAAAAACAAATAATTGGATTAATAGTGAAATTATCTTGATAATGTAAGAAAACTCTGGACGCAGCAAGTGCGTTACGCTACCGAATTTTCGTAAAAATATTTTTAATGGCAAATATGTCTTGTTTTTAAAAGAAGGGCATCAAATCTGGTTATTAATATAACGTATAATATAGTAGTAACACGGTATCGTATTCCATTCAAATAACTTTGTTCTTTCAAAAAGTACGAACATTTTCCGAAAATAAAGTTAAAAAGTTACAGAAAAAACTGGTCCGATTTTCCTGGCCAACGAACCTCTTCAAGCTATTTAAACAACCTGCCAAGATATAATTATTCACAAACAACTCTATGAAAAAAAAATTAAAAAAATATATGAAAATTTGAAAACAATTTGTTTCACAAAAATTCACCATTTTTCTTACAGAAATTGACTTCAGTAATGTTACACTAAATTATATATTTCACAAAAATTCGACAATTTTTTTTGACAATAACTTTTTAAACAGTTTTTAACTACCAACATTTCACAAAAATCTCACAAAAAACGACTTCGACGGAAACAAAAAATTTCTGCAAAAATTTTCAAATTCAGCCACTATTTAAGAGCACCTGTATATGGCAGCTCAATTTTTTTGACAAACAATACAAACAAAAAGCTCTCTAAATGCGTCATTTTCATCGGGCCCTGCTGTCTAAAAACAATGTGTGATATGTATCTGTGATATGTGCCAAAAGCGTGAAACATTTCAAACAATTGAAATAGTTCAAAAACGATAAACGATATCAATTTTTTCAAACAAGCATTATAATTCTATTAAAAATGCCAAAATTCAATAATACAAGAGATTTTCTATTAGAAAAGAAAGTGTTTATCACGAACGACTTATGCGCCACCCTGTGATTGTCAAAATAGCTTAATAAGATGCTATTAGAAACACCGCACAATTAGCGTATATAAATTTTTCTCATATCTTCTTTAATAACGGATATATTGAGTTTCACCGTAAAAATCCGCCACCCTGTGTACAAAAAATTGAGTGGCAGTCTTCTCAATAACGATTTTTTTCTACGAAAATTTGCCAAAATTATAGACTTTATACCACAAACTCCATAGCTGAAACAACTGCCAAAGTATCAGAGAAAGGGTCTATTTGAAATTGATTTTCCGTAAACATTTGTGTAAAATGAAGGACAGTGATGGTTGAAGCAGAAACTTAACGGTTTGTAAAACACACTTACTATGACATTTATTTTACATAAATCGTATTCGTTATAGATTTTTTTGTCTAAAAATTGCAAATTTTGACGTTAAAAAATCGTGAATTAAGAAAAAAAGTTAATATTTTCAAAATATTTTTTCTGGTATTTCTAGATCTTTTTGCCTCAAGAAAACTTAACGTTTGTATAGAATATTTAATTGGTTTTGTTAATCGCAAAAAATATTTTATTCTTTGGCGTTCCATTTTATATATATATATATATATATATATATATATATATATATATATATATATATATATATATATATATATATATATATATGTATGCATGTATGTATAAACATGAACCTGTTCATTAGTGAATTATTCGTTCTACGAAAAATTCGTTAAAAAGATAAGCTATACGTTAAACAAAAAGTCCAAATAATTGGTATATAGCAAGCGAATAAGTGCAATAATATGGAGAAATCTTTGAAGAAAAAATTTGTTCCAAATAAATTGGAGGGTACGTGCCAAATAATAAGCCATGTTTTAACAAATAAATTTCATAATGAAAATAATAAGAAACTTGATTTATTATCGATGGTAATTTTTGATGATCAGCACATGGCCGATAAGGTAAATAACTATTTTATAGATGGGGCGTACAAGATTGGCCAAGAGGTGAAAAAGGAAAAAAACTGGTAAACGTATACAATTTGAAAATCAGGCTTAACAAAACTACATATCTTAAACCTTGTGATGAGGAAAGAATCTTTGCAATTATAAAGGACCTAAATTATAATACAGCTCCTGCGATATATAAATACTACAAGAGATTTAAAATGTGCTTAAGAATCTACATAACCAATCAATACTAAATTAATTAACAAATAACACAAATCAGGAGATTACCATGACCCTGGAAGTAAAAGACCTATATCTCTATAATTATTATTTATTCTAAAATATTATAAAGGGCCTTGAAGTCTCGAGTAGTTGATTTTGTGACTAAAACATTAAAATTTGATGGTCATCGGTTGGGAATTCAAAAAAGTAGTAGTACACAAATGGCAGCTGATTAAGTCTTAGAGTTTATCATTACTAATCTGGACGATAAAAATAATGTACTGGAAATATTTGTAGAAAAAAAAAGCATTTGACACAGTTAATCACAGCATTTTATCAAACAAACTGTGTAATATAGCAATA